>JACXSJ010000738.1:0-41662 GCA_014851325.1 Pentalonia nigronervosa
ATATAAGAATAACGATTAATTTAACGATGGATAAATAGAAATTAAAATGATACCATTATATATGTTATATAAACATACGGAATATTTTATATTAGTATTATATTATTGATGTGATTGCGAATTTGCGAAATGACATTCTTCGAATGGAAAAACATCTATAAAGCCATATATAATTTAATTTGATTCTTCGATGATGATCACGGGTCTGTCGACGTCATTTTACTTTTATTTTATAAAATAGTTAAATTTTAAGAAAAAACCAATGTATATTATATATGTATCGATTATCTAACACAGGAGCGAATCTGGGTTATTTAGCTAGTATAATATAATATGATGATGTCTTCCAGTTCGTTTAATTGTTTTACATACAAATAATTGTGGCAGTGGCTGAGTGTCCCGTGAATCTCTGAATCAAGAATTAATATATTGCAATATTTTTTTTAACATACGTATTATTATACTTTTTTATAATTATAATTTATAATCGTTTAAATAATCTTGATATAGCCAGCATATTATACGGTAAGACAAGATTTAAAGGTAGTTAAGTTGGTTTATTTTATATAATATGATCCTACACCCATATTCTAGGACTATTGTGTAACATAATTTTATAATAGAACTTGATAGATACTGTGGCACATACTGTGATTTTAATTTATTATTTGACTGTATGATTCTGTATTTTTATATCCGAAGGTTGTTGCTCTCAATACTTTTATATGAGTGTATATATATCAGCGTTGTCTATCAAAAGGTAAATCACGGAGAATCTGCAGCTATCGTGTTCATTCTTCACTTCTAATATTTATAATGTTTTAATATTTTTAACTATTAAAACTCTCAATATATACATATTATACAAACTGCAAGATGTAATTCAGTATTTTACGTGGTATAATTCACACAAAAAGGAGTCGACACTCGACGAGGTACAAGAGTCGGTTGGGCCATTACTGCGGTGACAGGTGCAAAACTGCGGACAACTAACTTACCGTTCATTTTGAAAGCAAAGAAAATATCATTAAAATAAATATTCACATAATGTTATAATAATAATATGTTCAGATTTAGAAAACATCGGTTCTGTGCTAAGCTATTCGCGTGCATATAGGTGTGTACATAATAATATTTATAGCAATAAATGAACCGTATACCGCTGTGTGTTAGTTTTCTTAATTACCTTTGTTTAGGACGTGTGCGAAAATGATTAATAGAATTAATATGTCATTTTACAGCAAAAAAAAGATTGTTTATATTTTGTTTTATCGTTCAGTGCACGTGTGAGTTTGTGACATTTGCCGCGTATATTATGCAGGATGCAACGTGTGTATGTCTGTGTGTAATAAATCGTCGTTGATTTGCATACAAATTTAAATAATTCGTTAGGTACACGGTCGACGATTGTACAACCAACTTCCTACATCGTTTATGATTTTTGAGCTGCACGCCTGTGTGTGTGTTTTTTGTACGAATTGTACACTTGCATAGTAGTAAGTTATTTTATTATAAAGCATTTTAAACGTGTAGATTAAATGAGAATGTAGTTAATGTGTGTTCGACTATATATATATATATATAGGGATTATATTAATATAATATATAATAGAGCATTTGAAGGTGGACGATAATCAGACAGACCAGTTGGGAGTTGAAAGTTGGACATTAAAGTTATTTTTCAATACATATCTAATAACAAAATTGTCAAATATTAGCATTAAATCTAATAAAATACAATAAAACCCTTGAGAAGTAATAAAAATTGATTGACGAGGCGCTTTTCGTATCAAGTTGTAAAAGATATTAAAAATGTAATTCCTCCGCCTCTTTGACACGATTCAGATATGCCATTGGTATATTATAAGTTGGTATTGGATTCTATTCCTATTTCTATTCCCATAAAATAATCAGCATAAGCATCTCTAACTTCAATTCCATGTGCTCTTGCTGGAACTCTTTGAACATCTAAGTCATCGACCAACAAACTTGACTCCATATCTTCGAAACTAGCTCCGTCCTTTTGGCGAATATAATTATGTAAAATGCAACATGCTTTTATTAAAATTTGTTGCAATTATATTATGTTGATTCTAGTTTTCCGTTTTTTTTAATTAATGATTGTTTCTAATTATTTATTGGTTGCTTATGAAATACCTATATCATTAATATATTCGATATATTTCATATAAAGTATTTATGATTATTAAAAAAAAAATTATTTTTTACCTTATAGTAATTGCAAGTCTTTGCTCAACACATATAGGATTCCTCATGTTGATATGCTGTTTACTTAAATGAGGATGAATAGTTTCCAACAAATCATTAAATGAAATTAATGACATCCGGTAATATTCAAAAAAAAATTTCAGGAAATTGTCGAATTGAAGTATAAAATTTTCCGAACATATCCTCCTCCTTTCTTTTGTGGTTGAGTGGATGTAGCCAATATTTTTTTGTGGTAGTCGATGAAGTAAGTTCATCTAGTTTGCCGGTTGTTTCCACGGCACAAATAATATTTAAAAGAACACTCATATTGAAAAAACTAAACCGTATTTGGCACAAGTAAAACTTTAACCGTGTCAGGTCATGATGGCATATAATATTAGTATTTAGTATTTATAGTATTTTTATTAGTAATATTTAAATTAAAATATTTATAAATAAATACATTTTACTTTTCACAATCGACATACCGCGGAAATTCCGCATCGTGTAACCCGAGTCTAAACGTGTTTTTTTTTTTGTAGATGATTAGATCGCACATAGTAAGTTGCTATCATAATTTATAATAATGTCATGTAGCCACCTACTTATTAGAAATTAGGTAATAAAAACTCATTTGTGATAAAAATACAACGAAAATATTTCTAAACACAAGGATATATTATAAAAATTGATGATGTAGAGTAGAATTAATATTGGTATGATCACTTGTTGTAATATAAAAATATTATTCACGGGTACTTGAAACTTTTAGAGTATATTATTATATTTTATATACACAATGACTTTTCAAATATAATTTATTTTGGCAAAAAATGAATTTAACCTACTGTAATATTTATGCTACAGCTATGATTTTATATCATTGAATTCAAATTTAACACCATCTATTACAGTGACTCCCTAGACATCTAATGTATAGAAGAGCGTTACTCACATAGACGCTTTTTATTTTTGCATATATTCTGATATAACTCTAGTTTAAAGGTAACATTAATTATTATATTTGTATATCCTTAAAGCACTAATTGAGCACTAAGAATTGACGGTAGAGAGGGAATTAGTACTTTTCATGATCCCGTCAAGTTGAAAAATGGTGATAGCGATAACTCTGGTTTGGAGGGAGCACTAATTTTTATTTTTATATATTCTTAAAGCACCAATTGAGCACTAAAACTTGGCGGTAAAGCGAGAATTAGTGCTTTTCATTATCCCGCTAACTTCGCGGGCCTCAAAATCCGTTGCCGCATTTAAATGGATATAATAAGCATCTAAAAAAAAATCATCATCACAAACAAAATCGTTTGTTTATGTTTTCACGAAGTGTATTATGTAATATCGACTGATCGTTAATATATAGTGTTGGTTTACCTATACTCGTGAGTCGCGTGGACGTGAACATTTCGTGTTTGAAAACAAGAAATCCACGAGTGTGTAATATAGTTGTCGGAGTTTTAGAAAAAACTACTCCCTGCAGTATGCATGTAGCGTGTGTCGAGTAGGCATTTAGAAGAAAAAAGATAGATAAAATTAATAATCGTGTGTATAATAATGTGTACGATAAAATAATGATACGCGTGATCTCGCATTATAAAATAGTGTGCGACCCGACCGCCGTCGTCTGCTGGCGTGCGGTCGTCGCAACGGTAATCCTCGTGAACTCGTCTGCGCTCACCAGCACGTCACACATCACCCGCGATCGTCTGTGCGCGAGTTTGCGGGAGTTTGTGTTTGCGTTTTTGTGGCGTGCAACATTGCAATAGATTGCGATCATGATGTCATCTGAACGGGTTGTATCCACATAGTAGTCGATCTAGTAACGGATTTCGGTTATTGTTAACAAGTGAGTAGTAATCATAAACCAAGTATAATATTCACACAACAATGTGTAATGTATCTAACCGTTTTATTGTCGTATCCGGTTAACCGAATCCTACCTTTACAGTTCCTGCCGGACTGGAGAGGACATCACACGCCTACACACTAACCTCAACATAAAATAACGCTTCGTAAACCGTACGTAAAAATGAAAACCGTGTTATTTTTACAAAAATTGTTTCTTTTTCTTATAAAACGAAAATACTCGTAGTAGTATTTTATATACAACATACATTTTTCTATAATATACATTAATAGTAAAAAAGATAATCGTACGTCGATCCGATTATAGGTAGCGGTTAGGTTATAACTTACAATATTGTTGACGTATTATGGACCGCTGGCCGACATACGACTGTCGGCGTTCGCGTGAAACGCGAGAGTGAATGTTTCGAGAGCAATTTTATTTAGGACACTAAGC
Source organism: Pentalonia nigronervosa (assembly GCA_014851325.1). Taxonomy (NCBI): domain Eukaryota; kingdom Metazoa; phylum Arthropoda; class Insecta; order Hemiptera; family Aphididae; genus Pentalonia; species Pentalonia nigronervosa. The sequence goes on from JACXSJ010000738.1 coordinate 4,526, forward strand.
CATCCGTGATCCATAGGTAATGTCCTCGGGTACGTCTATACATACACCCACGCATAATATTTAGATATACACTCTAGGTATAGCATAGATTATAATGTAGGTATTATATTATAGGATATCTATCGCAGTCTATGACAATATTAAGTTATACACATTTATTGCAAAATGATTATTACTGATTTTTTCCGTATACAAAATTACAATATATATACGTTTTTGAAATGCAAGCATTATTGCTATTTTGAAATATTACTTTTCTTGTGTCTGTTGGACATATATAATAATATATACATTTAAAAATAAAAAGAAAGATAGCTTAATCAAGTGATAACTTCATCATAATATTATACAAATATTTATTGCAATGTATACATTACATTTAAATAAAAGTTATTATATATGTCCTTTTTATTCTATAACATTTTTAATTGTAATATAAGTTACGACTTTAGATTTTTCGTAAAGTCTTTTCTAGCTAGTTGTAATTTATGCATAATTAAGTATTGTATTTATTTTGTCCGATATTTAATCACTTTGTGTAAAATAATAGAAAAATATTTTCTATCTTTAGGAATAAGGATTATAAAATGTCTAGTCATTTTTATTCAACACAATAATTATATTTATTTTATTATTTTGAAATTAAATTGAATGTAAATGTTTATATAATAATATAGTATAATATACTATTACTTACCTATTTCATTTTCATACACACACACACATTTTTTTGCATATGAAAAATATAACTTTTGGTGTAGTCCCACGACCTATCTTATTTACTTTATGCGAATAATGTCATATACGAGATGACTATTTTCCATATAGGTAAGTATACTTAAAACCACATACAATTACCGCATGTCGTAACTAATACTTTAATACAGGTACTTTATAGGTATTTTATTTATATATTTATATATTATATATATTTGTGCTGCACACTTGATATTTAACAAGTATTTCTAAATAATTACTTAGGTATTATATAGCTATGTTACTATTAATATTGACTAGTTATTCAATTGTAAAATAAAGTACCTATTCAGGTATATCTTTAAAATATTATTAACGAATACGTTTAGGCATAACAATCATTTATTTGATGCATCTATTTCTTATAATTATTTATTTACATCAACAGCAAGGTTGATAATGTCATTAATTAATGATGACTAGGTAACTATTACCTTTACCTATAGGTACAATAACATAATTTAAATAAAATAAGATTGGTAATAGTTTAAATACTTTAATATATCCCTGATATGTAAATACATTTTACAAGTCGAATAATATGATGTATTTTATATTTGAATCAAAAGATTATACCTACTTATGGTATTTTTTACAGACTGTACGAGTCTGTAATTTGTCTTTGATCGGCTCAAAAATATGACTCGTCTTAAAGGATAAATATTTTAATAACGAATCATATATTCTATTTAAACTGATTATGCTCATCGTGTTGAGTTCTAATAGTTTTATTACTAATAAACATGACATTATAATAATAATTTTTCAAATTTTTGTTTTATTTTACCACTGTGTTATGTAATGTATAACTTTTTAAATTTATTTGCCGTGTTTAAATATTACAGATTGTATAAGTATACACTTAATTAAATAATAAATTTTAATAATAATAACAGAATAACTTCGTATGCTTATAAGTTATGACGCATATAAGAAAATGCATAAACTATTTTAGCCTAAGCCTAGTTTTAAAATTATGGAATTATTATGTGTATAGAACTGTTGAGTAAAAAATAAATAGTTATTCGTCAAAAGAGATGTAAGATGTAACTATTAAACTGTGTTTAATTTGACCGTTTAATTCCAATGACTAGCTACATAACTGCCAAGTATGAAGTATTTAAGGCTTATCTGAGCATTAAAATTGTATAATGGTTGATATATTTTATTATGACAATTTATTGTTTATAAATTATTTGAATGCACTGTATCTCAACAACAATACAATTGGGTGTGAATATTTTAAGTATATATTTTAATTTTTATATGATTTGAAGAAATACAATAATAAGTACCTATATTATGCAAATTGTCAACCAATTAGTTAATTTTCCTATTTTAACTGGACGATAATTATTTAATTTCAATAAAAAAAATGATACCTGAAAAATATTTTTATTTATTTATGAAAATGACGAAAATAACTATGAACAATTGTTTATAATTTAACTAATAATTAATATTTAAAAATTCATACATTTTAACACAAAAGAAAGAAACGTATAGGTTTCAAGCTTTTGATTGGTTTATTACACGACATTCTATTTTATGTAGTAATGTAGTATGTAAAATGTACTTGGGTATTATATCTTCGTATTATTTTGGTACAAATCATTTGAAATTTAAAATCATTTTAATTAAAATTATTATTGAACCATAACTTATCTATTTATTTTCATTGATAAGTAAGTACACATTCAAAGTCAAGATTGTATTAACTATTGGATATTAGGTAGTACATCATCAATAAACTTATTAATGATTTTATATGATATACTGTGCTTACCTACATCATAAAAAGTATACAAATATAGTGTTATATCTGCAGAATTAATTGTTCAAGTGGATTTTAAACGTCAATGTACTATGTATTTTGTTGAAACATTAATTTAAATAGGTACTTATGTATAATAACCCAATTTGTTGGGAAGTTTAATAAATAATTCATTATATGGCTGAATTAAAGTAGATCTGATTGTTGTTATAATATATAATTATATTTAATTATTTTGAACATGGTTTTTGATTATAATAAAGGGTCTTCAGTAATAAATATCTGAATTCGATATGAATAATGTGTTGATAAAATAAACAGGTTTTTTCTGACACAATATATATATATGTATTTATTTATACTTCAACTATAGGTTTATCACTTATTAACCGACAATATGCTTCAACAAAACATAAAACTAGATATATTGTTATGATTAAATGTGTTTGTTGAGATATAATATTAGGTTTAGGTGGGTACTAGGTACCTAATTTTATTGATTATATGGACATGGCAATTTTTCACAACAAACTATCTTCTTGTTAGATATATAAATTTAAAATTATATTCGTGATTAAAATAATAATAATCAAGCAAGTTAAAGATTATATTAAGAAGACATACAAATTGTTCGTTATAATTGCATCTTAATTGCAATCTTAATGACACTGTATGACTATTTATACTTTTTAATCATAAAAAATATAGTTAAATATTCTATGCAAAAATAATATTAGAACATAGTATTATATAAAATGAATAAACATAAAATACAATGCTATATCGGTGTATCTCGTTTGTAGTGTACCTAACCTCACGGGCAAATCGCAATCGATGTACCTCGCTTTGTGAACAAATTCAAACGAGATGGGCAATCTACTAGTGGTAGATTGGCTATATCACTTGGTATATTTTCAAACGCAATTCAAATTATATTTTAAACTTTCTTGATATCTCTGAAATTTTCACAAAAATCGGTTGAATATAATTTTCAAATTTAAAATACAAACATAAGGGCATTGCCTTTTATTGTACATTTGAATAACAAACAATAAAATATAAGTAAAAAATATTTTCTTTATTTAAAAAAAATTCCATATCAAGGCTATAATTTATATAAATTTAATTTAAAATGTAATTTCTTTAACCAAAGGTAACCATATATATAAACAAAAAATTATTTGATTTTCATGATTCAAAATATAATTTATGCGTGAGCCACCCTATAGCAAATTATAAGGGTTAAAAAAAAAGCTAAAAATACTCTCAGAGGCTCAAGAAATCTATTGATAAAATGAACTTTTATTGAAATCGGTCCAGAAGTTTTTGAGATTAGCGCGTTCAAACATACAACCGTGTAATTTATAATATTTGTATAGATTTAATATATAATAAACTTCGTATAAATAACATTATATAATTTCATTCCACAATATAGTTATTCAAATTTAGAAATCTTTTCAAAATCTTGCTATCTTAGTGATTGAAAGTTTAATTAGTTATATAGTTAAATTTAAAATTATAGAAAAATAAAGAGAAGCTTCGCTTCCAACTATTTTAAAAGTACCTTGAAAAATATTTCAGAAGAAATAAAATAATCACAAGGTCACAACAATTATTATACGGGGCAGTAGAAACAAAAGATTGTATACATTTAAATGTTTATTATACAATGTGTTTCTTTTTAAAAGTTACACGAAATATTTCTGTTCGGTGACCTTGGATTGAAATCGGGTTTTCAAGAAGAGCTATATGGTATACAGAAGTCTGAAATACACATATTCTTTAGTTTCTCTCGAGAAGCTAATTTCAATCCGAGGCCACTGGATAGAAATATTTCGTGTTATGCTTAAAAGGGAAACACACTTATATTATGCAATATACATACATTAATTTATGAATGTTGTCTACTAAATTACTAAAATGCCTACTACTTTACTAGAGTAGATATTATTTAGATACCGGTTAGAAATTTGTCGATTCATGTCATACGCGTCATAATATTAATAAATAGACGTTTATTTAATAAACGAAATTCCTGTGTATTTAATATTTATATATTATCCAACAAGGCTATGAATAAAAAACTATGCGCCACAGCGGTCATGACGATCCATGATTGTGTTTCTATACTCAGAATGTCTCCATTTAAACCGTGAGAATTCTTTTACAATCTTTTTCCAATAAGGATAAGTGACTAACGACTGAAATTATGTCATATAATGTATCATTCAATCGGAGACATTGTGCAGACGGGGATCATGTATAATCTGTAAGCAGATTGGTTTAACTTAAAAGTTGCAAGCATTAAGCAAAAATGTTAAATATTTTCAATGTTTTTAATTTAAAATTTAAAATATTGTTGGCCCAGGCCCCAGTGGTTTCACTACCTATTATATAATGACATGTGCATACGACCAGGATTATATCTGTCGACCTTGTTGTGACCCTCACAATACTATCATTGTTTCGGCGGCCATTCTTTGAAAACCACGGGAGCGATAACTCTGCTGTTTTAGATGAAGCACTACATTTTATTTTTGTATATCCTGAATAAGTACCAATTGACTGCTAAAATTTGGTAATATAGCAGAAATTATTATTTTTCATGTTCTCGATAACTTCACGAACCTAACCGGCAGCGGCAACGGCATAAACCTTACGGTTCTTAAACTACATACACGACCATTGTGATTTTTTGTTCGGGCTAATATAGGCTATAGTCCGCGAATATAAAACACTCCGAATATCAAGAATAATGCATTGATAATCAATGGTAAACTTTTACGTGTTTTTAATTTAATTTTATAATTAATTTAAATTGTATATAATAATATAGGAACATAGATATATTAGTTATTATATAGTATATACAAACAATATATATATTATTACCATGTAAAGTATAATTACGGCTTTATAATAAGTTTATTATAAGTCTAACAATATCTTATATATTGTATACAAAAATTATCGATATCTCGCAAAAAACACTTTGTAATATAATGACTAAAGCTTTAAAAGACGTGGTATATAAAATGGAAATTAAGTCAAATACTTCTATGTTATTTTATACAATAATATTGAGATACAAACATACTTATATAATTACTGTTAAAATTAAACATTAGTGAAACATTTACAGTTTACTTGACAAAACATTTAAAAAAATAATTTTATTTTATATCTATTTTATAATTAAACTTCCTGCCTATGTTAAACTAAATTTTGATTAATGTTTAATTTTATAAATAATGTTGTTCGTTGTTACTGATATTCTCAAGTCTCAAATGAAAACTTAAAAGAAAAAAAATATTATACACTTAAATGTTTTTGTAGGTATAATATACTATATGCATATAGCACAGCATATTATTGTATATATTATATATTATAAACTGCAGCATATTGAATATTCAATAGTCGTATTCTCGTTAATGTGGTATGCAGGTAGTTAATTAATTTAACTAAATAGTAAATTCTAATAACAAACCAAATTCACAATTTTTCTCATAATGCGATTATACTCGATTGATGAAACATTATTCATCGTATTAATCAAAACTGTAAAGCGAATCGTGTAACCTTGACATATTTTTTGATATATAACCAATTTTATTTTAATAATAATCATAATCAAGTTAATAGTCTAGCTACTAAGACATTAACATTAAAAAATAAAAAAATTATAATTGCAATAAATAAACCTGCGGGGAAAGAAATTTTAAATACTATAAGAGGATAGGTTATCGAGACATCGAATATCTTGAGGTTATGAAAATCTCCCTCCCCACCCATCGAAATGTTTTTCTGTACGGCTTTGTATATTATCTATATTTTAATCATTTCTTCTGTATTAAATTACTGTTTGCAGCCGACAAGTACCTTCCTATTTCTCGTGCGTATACCTTATATATAATAATAATTATTATTATATATTATAGGCACATAACATACAGATTCAAAGTACATAACTAAATGTGTAGAGATTTATTTGAGTAAATATTAATCTACGCACATATACCTACACCTTAGAATTAAGTTTTTTTTTTGTTCAAAAAAAAGCCGCATGGCAACTGACAATTATACCTAATATATGGCCATTACCTATTAGTCTTATTATAGAATATGATACTATTATTACATTCCTTAATGTTTTATTGTTATAAGTTATTTATAATTAAATTTAATACATGTCTGGCTAATATATTATTTCATTGCGTTATAATATGGTTTGTAAAAACTGGATTGAAAATTTGTATATTATGCGCTTGAAATAAATTCCAATAATTTTTGATGGATGCAAGATCCGGACAAAGAGTAATTCTGCAAGGATTTGAGGAATGTGTAAAAATGTTTCTGGCTTACAGATATACATTCTGCAGTCTGTTGTGGTGCCATGATAATATGATATAAACATTATATAGGAATTTTAAGGGTTTATAATATAATGTCAGGCCTGTATAGAAGGAGGTTTGAGGGTTCTTAACTTAACTTCACCCCTAAATGTGTTGTACCGTGAAAACATTTTTACTTGTAAATTATGACTTTTACAATTCGTTATTAATAAGTTGGTATGATTTATAACTACTTGAAAAATTTGTCTGTGTACGTTTATATGGTATCGAGAATAAAGAGAAAAGTTGCCATCTTTTATTTTTAGTGACTTTGTTAAAAACCAAATACCTATTACACCTATTCTTGAATCGCCCAAAGGCATAACTAAAAAGCCATTGTATTTCAAATTGTATTAATAACCTAATCAAACCTTCTGGAAATTAAGCGGTGCACATTTCAAAAAAAAAAAAAAAAATTGTTTAGTCTGTGCAGTACACGCGTTGTTATATATTAATTGAAATCGATCGATTGATTTGTTTTAGACTACGCGAGTATCGTCATCATGACGATGTATATGCCGAAACTCAAATCGTTCAAAACGTTTCGTTGCGCGGTGACGGTGGAACCCATGCTGTTCTTGTACTTCGTAGCCACCGTCCTGTCGACCAATGTGGGCACGAACATGCTGTTGCACAAGGGATGCAACCCAAACGCGACCGCGGCACCGGACCTGCGCGTGTCGCCGGACTGTTTGCTGGAGAACGGCGCGCAGCACGGAGTGTCGTCCATCAATGTATGGAAGCACATGATCCAGGAACTGCTGTCGCTGGTGTTCATCATGTTCGCGGGCCCGTGGAGCGACCGGCACGGCCGCCGACGCCGACCACTGATGTTCGTACCTGTGATCGGGCAAATGACCTGCGACGCGTTCAACCTACTGTCCACCGTGTTCTGGGGCCTGTCACCCACCGTCACCGGTATCACGCAGTCGGTGATCGTGTCTTTCACCGGGTCGCAGCACTGCTTCTTCATCGGTATGTTCGCGTACCTGGCCGACATCACCGACATGTCTAATCGGACCATGCGCATCGGTTTCGCGTCCACCATCCTGCCGTTAGCCGCCGCCTTGGGCGCGCTGTCCAGTGGTTACCTGAACGTGAGGTTTGGGTTCGCCACCGTGTTCGCCTTGAACATCGGCATGAACGCGGTCGCCCTGTGCCTGGGCCTGCTGTTTATTTACGACACGTCCGAACCGTACAATACGTCTGTTTCGCTGTACAAGAGCACGTTCGACCCAAATATCGTCGTCGAGAGCTTCAAGACCATGTTCGTCAGGCGCGACAACCACAAGCACTTTGTTCTCTTGCTGATGATCATCGCCTCACCGTTGACCGGCGGTCCGTTTATAGGTGAGATACAGAGACATTGTTAAGTGTATACCGATCCAGTTTATCGCCATTACGTTTTAACTGCGCTGTTGTATATTGTTTGGGCACCTACTTATACAGTCAAAATATCAGAAAGCTACCTATTAACTATATGTCAACAGCGTGGAGAACTGTTTTGGTTGGTGGAATCGAACTTTTTACTTCATACGAGATCCACCGGCCGGCCACCAGTGGTCACTCTAATTTTACTTCTGCTAACGCAGTCTGTATAGAGTCAAATATTAGAGAATTGATATTATGGATTCGATACCGCTCGTTTTTAAGGAGTTGAATATAGGCAATTTCTTTGTGAGCTTGTGCATGGCGTGTATTTGCACTTGTAATAAACGGTCCTTAGTGCGAGTGAGAGGAAACGAACATTTTCGCACACGCAAGCACAAGTCAAAAACTCATCGTCGTGCGCTTAATGAACATTATTCTTTTTTTGTTTAAAAGTATCAATCTTTTGCCAACTGTACAGACTATCATAGTAATCGGAAACAATTGCTGAAAACATATTTGAATTCGTCACAAAGTTTAGCTAAAAACGACTTTCTTACATTTTTAAATTAATTTTTTATTTTAAAATTACTAATATTTAAAGTTTTTATAATTAAAAATTAAAAATTCATACTTTGAAGGATTTAAAAAGTGGAAAAGTTGTTTTCAAGTTAACTTCATGACGAATTTAAACATGTTGTCGGATTTTTTTTCAATTACTAAAACAGTTAGTATAATTGGTAAAAGATAAGTCTATTCTGGTAAAAAACACAGCCTGGTTGAATCCCTTTAATCTTGCAGTTACGCACTATAATACTAAGACATATTTATTATTTTTTTCACCGAAAAATGTGGATTATTTTCACTCACAATAAATCTTGGGTCATGGTCCCTATAAACTTAACCATCACACCACTCAACTATAGGTATGTGTGTTATGGATTTACGAGTTAACTCTTTTTGAAGTCCTCTTTTAGATTATTTATCTGTTTTTATGTTGAAAAATATTTTCATATTTCCGTATTTATCAACTTATTGTAATCATACGTGAGCTAAAATGTATAGTCACAATTCAGAAAGATATTATTGTGTTGGTCCTTTTTTAAAACGGTGTATCAATTCTGTAATAGGTTCTCGAGATTGTATCTTGGCAGTTAACTGCAGTTTAGAATTTAGATGCACTATTATCCATGAATAGGAAAATAATGAATGAAACTGATGCGTATGTGTGTCTATGTCCTATTTCATGTATAAAATACGAATTATTAATTTGAATCATAATTATTTTTATTCATTCACAGGTGAAATAGCTCTAATGTATTTGTATTTGAGAAAGCAGTTCGGCTTCAAAGAAATTGATTATAGTTTATTTAATGCGTACACAATGGGAATCATGCTATTTGGTAAGATTTTCTTGTTTTTTTTTTTTATAAAGGTTTAATAATAAAATAAAATAAATTTTTAGGATCACTGTTTTCCCTTGGAATATTGAGTCGATACCTTAAAATAAACGATGCACTGATTGGTCTGATTGCTACTTTTTTCGATATTGCAACTGCTATCGGATTCCTATTAGTTACTAAACTACAATATATATTATTTAGTAAGTAAACATTTAATTATTGCAGCCTCTTCCCTCCCTCACACAAAAAATGTTCGGCCTTGTTGCACTAAGTCAAACTATTGAGGTAGTACTTGACAAAATTATATGATTTATATTTTATACTGTCTACTGAAGATAATAATAAATACCAATGTATTTATTTATCTTGGATATAAACTATGTATTTTTTCATAATATTTTAGTTTATGTTTAACTAAAACATACACTTCTTAATATTATACTAATACAAATTATAAGTATTATAACAGTCTTGTAAAAAAAAATTACAAAATATCTTATTCCACTTGATAAAAATGTATACAATTAAACTGACTGCATTTTTTTTGTAAATTTATGCTATTGTTATTGGTAGTGTACAAAATATTCGCAAAACAAAGAAGTTTTTTAAAAATAGATTGTTTATTTTTTAATTAATTTCGTTTAAAAGTTGTAAGGAGGAATTTTAGTTTCCGCTTGTAAAATAATAAGTAATAATAAATACTATAGTATACGTTTACGATTAATGAATACTAATTATTAAATATTAACTATATATACACTATTCGTCTGATCGAATAGGTACACAATAATATTCTAACTGTTAGATTCGAACAAGTAACAATTAATACAATAAATTCGTCTTTTACCAACAAATACTAATTATATTATAATATAATTGAACAGACATGATTTATTTTGTATTTTATTTATATTAAATTATTTTTATACTATGTATATCTTTTTCATAGTAACATGTAGTTAATTGTTAATTTATAATTTTTGCACAAATCCTTCGAGAATTCGGTCCCAGGGCCAGAGGTCTTTGAAATTTTAATAAATTCATATTTTTCTTTACAAATAAAATAATACAAATAATAATAAAAAGATTATTACCTACTAATAGTGGTATAAGTTATATTGTTAGACGTCGGTACTTAATTTTATAATATTATTTATTATAAAATCAATGTTTATCTACTTACTGATTATGAATATTGAGTATCTACCTACCTACATGGAATAAATACTGCAATACAAATTAAACAACAATTAATCAGGTTTTTTATACTATAGTACCTCCGTTAGAACTGTTTCGTGGTGCGGCATTATCTCTATGTGGTGCGATTGCTTCAAAATGTGTGGAATCTCATGAATTAGGTAAGTAATTAATTTATAACTAATATCCAATGAAATGTCTACTTACGTCTCAAGAACTAATCTTTAAAATCCTTTTAGTTTATAGGATTATTTAAAACACATTACAGATTCCTTATGAATGTAGTAACTTATTTACTTGTGTTGTACATGTGTTTTTGTGTCTATGCAATAGGATCTATGAACTCTGTGAGAATGGCCATGGACAATTTATCGAAAAGTGCAATACTACCATTGTACAATATAGTGTATAACAAAACTCTGGAATCTACGCCTAGTGCTTTTTTCATCATCAGCATATGTTTAACCGTTCCGTTAATCGGATGTTTTGCGTAAGTTTTTATGGTTTATACAATTACATTTATTATCACTCAAATTTGAAAAATACAACCTTAGTTATATTTTTGGATTTTAGTATTACATATTACTTGACCCGAAATCAAGTGACGCCGGTTAAACCAATCCAGAAAAATAATTTGGAAAATACATTAAATGATCTCAATGCTAATACTACTACAAATACTAATGAAATGAAATCTGACAACGTTGAAGGACTTGTACATATGTAAATCATTTATTTTATTTATATAAGTAATAAGACGTATAATATAAAAGCACCTCAATATAAAACCACCTATATTAAATATAGGTAACAAGGCATACATTTCTTAAATATTTGCATTGAATTAAAAAAATATAATATTAAATGTAAATATAATATTGAACATTATATTAATAATTTTGTCCAATGATGTTCAAACTATTTTGAATGAACTATACCTAATTTAAAAATTGTATTTATTTTTTGTATTTGTATAGCTGCAAGCATACTTATAAATAAGTGTTATTACTATCTTATTGTTATTCGATTTATGTTCTCATGAGTTTTTACATAATAATTGGGCCTCAAAATGTGTTTTTTTAAAAGTAATTTCTAGTTTTATACTTATATTTATATTGATAAGATATTTATTTATAAGTTATATGGTTTAATCTTAATACTGTATAATAAGAATAGTACCTACATTTTTAATAACATCATCTTGTAACTCTGTAATTTGTTGGTCAATAAATTGACACTTTGAATAATGTGATTAAAAACTTTACTAAAAACTATAATGAGTCTTTTAAAATCTTAATGGTTTATGATCAAAATATTTATTGAGCAATGTTTTTTTTTTCAAATTTAAATGAATTTGATTTGTTTAATTAAATTCTAGAAAAATTGATGATATTACGAGAATCAGCTAGTATATATTTAAATTTAAAATCAAAAAAAAACTTTTATGACTATATGATTGAGTAATGTTAATTGTTGGTTTCATACATGTAACTATCAAAGCGAGTGCTTTAAAAGTTAGCTTCATCTAAAAACTTTTTAAAACGGAAATTTTATGTGGATACTGAAGTCTAAACTTAATATTAAGAAGACATTTATTGAATTTATTTGTTTGTAGTTTAATAATATTATTATAATTACAGCCATTATTGTACAACAAAAAAGATTTGAAAATTCAGTATTGCAGCATAATATAATATAGCGTTTAATACAGCGCTGCAGACTCTCAAAGTCCCAAGTGGTTTGCTGTCATGAGATAATCTGATTCGACCAGACTGTGCTTTTTTTTTAACCTAAATAAACTTATCTTTTTTCAAATGTATTATCTGTTTTAGTAATCGAAAAAAATTCCGAAAACATATTTGAATTCGTCATGAAGTTAACTTGAAAACGACTTTTCCACTTTTTAGAAAATGATTACTTAACCTTCAATGTTTGAATTTTTAGTTTTTAATTATAAAAACTTTAAATATTAGTAATTTTGAATTAAAAAATTAATTTAAAAATGTAAGAAAGTCGTTTTCAACTAAACTTCATGACGAATTCAAATATGTTTTCAGAATTTATTTCCGATTACTAGGATAGTCTGTAAAGTTGGCAAAAGATTGATACTTTTAGACAAAAAAAAAAAAATAGTAAATAATGTTCATTAAGCGCGCGACGGTGCCTTTTTGACTTGAGCTTGTGCATGCGAAAGTATTCGTTTCCTCTATTAACTCACACTAATGATCATTTTCAACAGAGTTTTCCAACTTGTAGAGCACAACCCCTTGGAGGTGCGTGTACACGTTGTTGGGGAGGCGAAAGCAGTTAGTAAAATTTGCATTTATTAAATTATTATTTTTTTTTTACAATAGTTTTTATGTCTAAAAAAAAATACTGTATAGTTTTTTTTTGTAAAGTATACAAAAAAAAAGTGATCAATTTTTTTAATTTATAGGAGGGGAACGCGAGTTTTTTGAAAATTGTACAAAGAGGGCACAAACACGTGCATGCACACGCAAGCACTATGGAAATTGTCTATATTTAGCTCCTTAAAACCGAGCGGTTTCGAATCCCTTGAATAAAATATTTATAAACATAATACTTATAGACTATAGTATAAATTAATTTATATTGTATATATAAAAAGTGAAATAATTATTAAACACATTCATCCATAGCTGTAGTAGGCATTAAGTAAACGATTATTAATAATAATGTATAATATAGCTGTAGGCATAAGTTGATTAAATTGCTAGTCTACATGATGTACTACAAATCATTATTGTACGCGTAATTGGGCGTGAATATCCAATTTTTAAATTTTTGACTTCAGACGCTCATAAGAAATATTTGGTGGAATTGCATTTAACTTTTTTCTATAATTCTTTTGAGTTACAACAAAAAACGAAGTCGAATTGGTCAATAACAGGTTTTGCATATAAATGCTTATTTTACCTTTATTTTTTCTTTTTTCTTTTTTAAGGTTATTTTGAAAAATTCTTGGAATTTATGATATTTGACCTCCTCCAAGTACCAACTAGATCCAATTTGTGAAAGAAACCATCCTCTAAGTTGAAAATTTAAGAATTTTCATTGTTCTAAATAATGATGACAAACGTAGAACAAAAATTAAAAAAAATACACAACATTGTAAAATCAATAAATATATTGCTTTGCTCAGAATTAAAAGTATAATATACAGAGGCATATTGATATTAAATATGTTAGTTTATCCTCATCACCCCCCCCCCCCCCGAACCAAAATGAGTTTAAGAATCAGTATCTTTTTCAACATCTTCTATCAGCGTCCAACAATGGTTTTAAAAATTAAGGCGCTACAATTTGAATGGTACCGGGTATTAAATATGCTGTATTTGCGCAAACTTATAATTAATAAGTTAGAAGTTATAACTTATTAATAAGTGATTTATCTTTCCAGTTTCTGATAATCAAATACCTTCATAAATTTCGCCAATACTTAATATCATGTCTATAATGAGAAATATTGTATTATATTAATTAAATATAAAAAAATAATTTTAATCGAATAAATCATACCTCTACAGTTCTAAGCATAATACAAATTAATGATACGTCAATACTTATTATTGAAAAAAACACACGTGCAGGACGATTGCAGCCATCCACGGCGACACGGCGTGGCAGTTCGCGATTATTTTCCATCGAAATTGTTTAAATTATTAAATCACATTTTGCGTTTTTGTTGGGAAATTGATTATGGCACAATCATTATTGGTCAATGACGCGGCTAGCCTGTACTCCGTCAGTCAGACGCAATAACAGCAACAACTCATTTCACTATACAACACTACTGCTGCAGAACTGCAGCCTACTACTGTGCCACAACTGTTATTACGTACAGCCCGACGTCGTGATAACAAACAAGTCTGAAGTCAGCCAGTGAACGGCGCCTAATGGTATAGTAATTACATTAATATAACTATTACTATTATTATTTATATTATCATTATATATTTATTATTATTCGCGTAATCGGCAGCCGTGTTGCTCGTCTTGTTTTCCTCGATTTGCGTTTTAACATTATTGTCTCCTCTCGCCTGGCGGGGGTTCGTCTATCGTTGTTATCGCCGTTGTTTTTGTTCCGTGTGGACTGTATTGGTGTATTGTGGAGCGTAAATCGCCGTAGACTGTAGACTGTAGAGTCGTCCCACAGTGGCACGTACGATTTTCCTCTTTGACCGTCGATATTATTGACATCACCACAAGTCGTTCGTCTAGTCGTACTGACAAAGTTTTTTCAGTAAGAGTTTCGATTTTTTGAGCGTGTGTCTAACACTGGTTTTAGTGATTCGATCTACAACTCAAGGTCAGTTTATCGTATACAATATTATGATTGATGATGTACTCAATATTTATTATTTTATTGTACGACTATCGTAACGCAAATGGATAACACTAGCTCTGCACCTCTGCGTTCAGTTGTCTGTGTTGCTGTAGACTGTGATCATCGAAAGCTATTGGCTATTCGATGACCATTCAAAACAACAAACCATTATTACTGTTAAGGGTTAGCTGCTATTGTTATCGACGATAGAAATACTGGCTCTGGTCGTGCTCTACTATACTGACATCTTCGTCAATTGTTTACAACATTTGTTTTTACTTTTTGTTTTGCAGATCATGATTTACGCCGAAGGTCAGATTTATTTCAATTGCCAGTTACACATTGTATACCCAGAATTACTGTAACGGTTTGCCAGAAAAAAAGTAAATAAATGGGTTTTTAATATATTTATATAATATATTGTCTTATATAGATTTTTTGTTCTATACAATGTTAATGTTACGTTAACGATTGGTATTGAAAAATTATTTTTTCACATGCATTGTTGCCAATAACATATGCATAGAATAATTATATAAGTATTTTTAGCTTGGTAAATCTACCTACTGTTAACTTATATATAAAAAGAAATTATTTTAAGTTAACAATTTAAATCAAAAACTTTATTAGTGTTTAAGTCCTGTTATTTCGCTATACGTGGTTTAGTTAAAAATTACTTTTACCCAGTATGTAAACACTAGCATGTATATTTAACAACACTTTTTGTAAATATGATTGGCTGATAAGATAACATATTAAGGTAGAGCATACATAACAGTATAAACTATAACTGTTGTGTATAATATTAGATGATTTTAAATTAATTATAATATTTAGATTAGATAAATAATTTTTTACATTTACATAGGAAATTAGTAAATTATTTGGATACCATGTATACTTACTACTGCTTATTATAAGTAAAACAATTTATTTTATTTTATTTATTTTAGCAGAATTCAATAACATATTAACTTAGAGTAAATTATAGTTATAAGAACTGATATGTATACCAACTGTATTTTTTTCTAATTGAATTTTAATGAAACATTGTAAACTGCTAGTAGAAAAATTAATATTTGTTGTGATATAGCTCTTAATATTAAAATTCTTAAAGATCGACAAGCGGGTATGGTTATGCTATACAGTAAGTGTCAAGTAGGCCACTGTAATGGATGTGTTTAATTTTAATTTAATGATATAAAATCATTTTATACGAAAAACGATTTTGAGTGTATATTGTCTGTGAGCTTACATTACTAAGTATATTTTTTGGTATTGCTGTTAAAGTAATTCATTTTACTATTGAAAATACAGTACCCGGGTTAAATTAATTTTTGCTGAAACATTGCATTTAAAAATGTTATGGTGTGTAAAATATAATAATAAACTTTAAAAGTTTCAAGTACCCACAAATAATATTTTTAAATTACAACAAAATAACTAACATAACATTGTTGTTCATTGCTTAAATATCTAATTCCATCCAAATTTTAACTTAAAATGTCTATAAAAAAAAGTGTGCTTATGCATTTTCAAAATTGTTTAATTACTAGTATAACAACTTATGAAGAATCTTATTTTAAATTTTCAAGATTTTTGAACCGACAAAAATATCAATGCTTACAGAAAACAAAAATCTAAAATTTCTTAGGCCAACAATTAACTCAAAAAGAATCAAAATATTTTGATGTTTTTATGATGTAATGAAAAAGCTAATATTAACATTTGATGAAAATTTCAAGTGTTCGTTTTTGAATTACAATAAAACAAAAAAATTGTTTATTTAAAAATCATTTTTTTGACTTTTTGGTAAACTTTTTTTTTTCTGAATAGTAGAAAAACTTATTAATATTCTTGTATTAAATTTTCAAATGTTAAATTAAAATAAAATATTTTTTATGAATTTCTAAATCAAAAAATTGCAAATTTTTGTGATTTTAATGTATTTTGTTGAAATTCTAACTTTAGACTCTTATAAAAAACTATTGTAAATTTACATTCTTTTTGTTTTAATTTTCACTAACAACAAGTTGTGAGGAACCTTGTATTAAGTTTTTAAGTATTATGAAAAAATTTTATCAACAATAATAAACCAAAAATTTCATGTATCTATGGTTATTATATTTTGTGTTATAATATACAAAAAAAGAAAATTGGTTTTGTCAAAACTTGACTGTGTATGAACAATGTGATAAAAAAATATCATTGTAAAATTAATACATTCTTTGTTCCGTTCAGAATCTAAAGTTATTCAGAAGTACACTTCTATATATACACACACACACACACACATATATTAGCCTTTTCAGTGGTGATCAAACAGTGTCAGAGGGGTGGTAAAAAGGATAACCTTTTTTCAATATTTATAATAATTTATATAAAGGTATAAAATAGAAGCTATAAATTGATAAAATGACAAAATCATTTGACCACCACTGAGCCTTTTAGAACACTAGCTTACAAAACTAATATGATTATAGCCAGTGATTAAAATAGACACTTGGGAGTCCTAAACTCAAAAACAAAATGAGCCTAATCAATCCAAGGTATACCACTTCCTCCATAGCATCAACATTATCATTGCTATAATGCTATTAGTATATGACTAATTATCATGTTAATTAAAATCAGCACAATTTTTTAGGAAGAACATCAGTTTCTATAGAAATTAAAAATGTATATGTGTAGGTATTAAATTTAATCATTATAAATACAAATATAAAACTTACAATTATGGATTTACTTAAATTCAATGTTTTTATTTACAAAATAATCAAAACTGCTTCTGTATTTATTGACTTGTTCTTGTTTTTTTAATTTTGATTTTCTTTGAATAAACCAAATGGGTACCATTGATACTGTGATAATATTATTACATAAAAACAGTTTTTACTCTGATGAATAACAGCAACGAGTAACTATTCTCTACTCTTCAGTATACAAATAATTTAACTCTGGCAACTTAATTATCTATATATTAGGTATATGAAACACTAAATAATGATCATTGATGAATTAATTAATAATGAAAATATTAAATGTGCCTAAAAGTATTAACTATTAAGTACGTAATAAGAATAACTATAAATAGTACCATCTGCTGCCCTCAGCTATACTTCCTCATAAGTCACAATAACAAATTTCTACAAAGAAAACTGGATATTTAAAACATTATTTATGGTACATTGGTACCCATTTACTATTGATCATAGAGTAATATACTCAAAAAGGTATAACTATCTCTTTTTTTTTAAGTTATTTGTATATGTTTATAATAAAATATAATATAATAATTAAAAAAATATAAAATATGGAAATAAAATAAAAATTAATTTTTATAGACTAACTTGTCATAGTTAATGCAAATAGCAATCAAAGAGTAATTAACTTAAAACTTTACGCACACAAATGATTATTACTTATAATCTATTAGTATAAAAATGGTACATAATCCATTTGTTAAAAAATGACACCAAACTTATCGAAATAAAATGAACAATTAAACATTGAAAAAATTAGAATGTTTAAATAGAAAATATGAAATTTTAAACGCATCTAAGAATAAGACTACTGCCACCATATAAATGCACAGCTACCTTATGAGAAAAAAATAATCAATCAAATTTAAAGTCTGTAGAGTACAAGGAGTAAGGCATCATATGATAGTATATCTTAAGCTAAGAAAAAAAAATCAAAGAGGATTAGGTTGTTAGGGTTAAGCTTAACTTATGTTTTTAGTTATAGGGATTAACTTTTTTAAACAAAACCAAACTGCACATTTGCTGATGTATCTCCAAAACTTTTTATCGTATGTTTTTTTTTAGTTTTAAAGCTATTTTATTGTGCTATCTACCAACATTTACAACTAAACCAGAAAGGTAAAAATATCTTTATATTATTTTTATTTGTTTTAGTTGAGTATCAGATGTTGTACAACTTTTATCAAAAATGTTTAAAAAGGCAACGGCATTTATTGCCTTAATAGCCTTTGTGACTACAGTAAAATGTGAAATTAGTATATATACCAAAGATCAGCAACAGCTTGATTTAGAGTTTAAAGATTCACAGTCTCTTTTTGGAGGGGATATACCTTCAGATGGAATTAAAGTATTTATATTTATAGATATTATAGGTATACTCAAAATCTAAGTATATATTTATTTTAAATTTTAATAATGTTTAAGGGTTACATTTTGAGTGCCCACCCTGAAGATGGTTGTACTAAAATTGAATCTCCGCCCAAAAGTGGAAGTTGGTTTGCCTTAATCAAAAGAGGAAATTGTAATTTTGACGTAAAAGTGAGGAATGCTCAAAATAGCAACTATACATTAGCTATTATATTCAATGTCAACTCTAGTATTGTTGGTAAGTAAATACATTTGATTTTGAATACTTACTTCATCTTGACATTAAAAATGGTAATAAAAAAAAAATAAAACTACTTAACATTAATTAAAAAAAAATAATATTTAATTCATGATTGTTAATAAAGTTTAAGAAAGTATATTAAACATATAGCAAGTTGTTTAAAAACGTATTTCTACATTTGATTTAACTATTAATTAATTTTAATTTTTTGTAAATTAGTGCCAATGGATGGTAGAAATACAAGTGATATAGTCATTCCATCAGTTTTTGTTGGTGAAAGCACTGGGCTTATGTTGAGAGACTACTATGATTATAACAACGGGTAATAATTATAACATTTTAATGAATAAGGTTTTATTTTTAAATTATTATTTTTTTTGTTTAAAGAAAAAAATAATTTTTGTAATCAAATAAATTTCTTTAAAAATTAATTTGATTAGGCAACACTTAATTCTACATTTTTATTCTTTTTTAAAATACCTTTAGAGCATTTTTGGGGATCTTAATTAAAATAAAATTATGTATTATCATCATAGGTGTGTGCAGATCATCATGGCGGAGGCTACAGTAGTGACACAGGAACTTTAGAGTGATAATCATCTAAAATTTTACAAAACCCGCCGTCAACTCTTTACAATACCGTTAATATAAAAATTATTTTAGGTTGCATTATCCAGACAGCCATGATTTGATCCTTAATAACAAATCACAAGTTCAAATTTTGAAAATCATGTATTATAATAAATTAACAAAAATATATAAAAAAATTTAAAAATATAATAACTATAATATAACTTTGTTAAAATTTAAAAAAAAAATATTTTTTTAAAGTTCCATACGACTTTTAACATTTGGCAGTAGTTTTAAAAATGTCTGTGGCCACATTTTTTATTGGCCACTTCTTATTGTATAAACATATTTAAAATCTGTCCAATTTTTTCTGCAAAAAAATTGTGGTACAATGTAATTTTGTCTTAACTATTGCAGTTTATAGGTTATGAAAGGCTTCTTTTTTTTAATCAATGATAGTTTAATGATATTAAAACAAGAAGATATATACTGTCTATAAAAACCAAAAAATACACAAAAGTCTATGTAATTTTATGGAAAAAAAATGATATAAAAAGTTGAACTTTGTAAATAATATACAGTAACAGAAAATCTCACTGGAAAGACAGTTACCCTGTACGCACACCTATGATTATTATCAAAGCTTTATATTATTCAATAATTGCCATTAGAAATTTTTTTTTTGTCGTATGTTATGATAAAAAAAATATCTGTAGCTTTAATCACAATAACTTAAATATCAATTGTATAATATTAAAGAACACTGAAGTGTATGTTATACACACTCAAAAACTTTGCAATTTTTTTATTGATACATAAAAAAAAATTAAAATATTATATTTTAAAAGTGATTCTATGTTAGTATCATTGTTAGCTAAAAATAAAATCATAATATTTCGAAAGTTTCTTTTAGTTTAAGGTATATGTATGGTAATTTTTTAGAAATTAAACTTTTACACAATTTTAAAATTAAAGGACATTATCTGTTTTTTAATTAATTAGAACTTTCACTTATCAGAGTTATTATCTGATCTTAAAAAAGAATGTTTAATTTGTTTAATATTTAAGTTTTAAAATAAAACATTGGCTTTTGATGAAAATTGAAAATTTGATTTCTTTAGCAGAATACAATATTACAGTTTAAAATTAATAATTTGTTTAAAATATTTTTTATTATTATTATTAATAAAATTCTGCATGATTTAATTCTTCTTAAACAATACATATATATTTATTATTTTTTTTTTAGCTATTATGTGATTGTTGATAGCAGTCAATTCCCATTTGATATAAATTTGAATTTGTTGTTGCCATTTGCTGTGATTGTTGCGGTATGTTTCTTCGCAATGCTTGGGTTTATGGTAATATATATTTATAAGCTTTGTCCTTAATGGATAATAATTGTATATTATTACAAAAAGTACAATAAATATTATATGGCATGTAAAATAGTTAACACATGCTTATTCAGTGAGAGCTTTATAGCAATAAAATATTTTTTTAATTATTATTTAATTGTATTAAATTTGTTTTAAATTCTCACAATAATTTGATTTAAGTATGATGCTTGTAAATATTCTGTTTAGTTAAATATTTCGTTCATAATGTTCAAAAGTCTATCTTCAGTAATATGTTCATTATGGTGTAGATTAACTCACTAAACAAAATGCACAATAAATATTGCAGCCAGACCAATAGAAAAAATATCTGATATTTATATAATATATGTATTATATTATTTAAATAATTTGACAGTTAAATCTAATGTTAAATTTTACTTGTTTACTTAACAATTTACAAAAATGTCTATAACAGTTTATTAGATCACTAAATTAATATAAAAAATATTAAACATCTAAAGAATTATTGCTTGGTTGGCTTCATTGATATTAAATTTATGAGTAATTTACAGTTAATTAAATGGATTAAAGATCGAAGACGAGCATTTAGACATCGATTACCTGCATCTATTCTTCGTAAAATTCCGATCTCAACATTTGTGAAAGGTGATCCATATGATACTTGTGCCATATGTTTAGATGATTATATGGATGGAGATAAACTAAGAATTTTGCCATGTGCTCATGGTAAATATTTATTTATTTTCATATTTTATATCAATGATAAAAAATATTATTTTATTAAATGCTTACAGCTTATCACTCCAAATGTATTGATCCGTGGTTAACACGAAACCGCCGATTTTGTCCTATCTGTAAACGTCGAGTTTATGGCAATAATGAAGATCTACATGCTGTAGCATATTCTTCAGATACTGATAGTGATGAGCCTAATGATAGAACTCCATTAGTTACACCTGGTATTAATAATTCAAATTCTTTGGGTGTTGGTACATTCCGTAGTTTCAGAGTAAGTAACAATGAATTTTATGTTGATGTACAATGTTTCATGAGTGCTTTTATAGGGACGTGTGTTTACTCGTGGAAGATCTGCCAACACTGTTCCTGTGCATGCTCCAGTTTTATCATCAATAAATGTAGCCAACGCAGACTATGATACAGTTTCATCACCATCAGAAGATTCATCAGATTCAATGTTATCAGATTATCAAAATCTGTACGATCCACCAGCCCACCAATCAGTTTCAGCATCCATGTCAAGTAAGTGAAAAAACAAATTGGTTGTATCTTATACTAAACATCTATAAATCTATCACAGATTCAGCAAATAGTTTGGCTCCAGAACTGATGAACGCAGAACCAAATAGAACAAATGTGCAAAACCATATTGTTTAAACAGCTTATCAACAAAAAGCCTAAACAATTTTGCTTTATTTTTATTGAACTTTAATTATATATTGCTTTTAAATAGTAACAAAATATGATTTATTTTTCATTATTAAAATATTGTTTTTTAGGTCTTTGATTTATTACTATAATTTTTTTTAATCATATAAAATAGTAATAAATATAAAAAAATTAAGTAACTTAGACAAAAAAGAAAAAACGGACTGCTCAGCTTCAAATCTTAAATATTGTTCTTACTCTATTAACAATAATTTTCATATATACTTAAAATTATTTTAATTATTTGTTTTCTGATATTAGTAAAAACAATAATTATTAATTCAACATGTGATAATTGTTATGATTATAAGAAATAGTTTTGTTATTAGCATTGATGTATGTATAAAAAAAATACTATACATTTAATAAATATGTTTGTAATTCTATCATTCATCTATTTTGATAAGTTGATAATATCAAACATACATTGTATAATGTTCTGTAAATCCTATATTTACTTTTTATGTGTATACATTTTTTTTTTTGTGGTATTTTAAATACGCTTGTCAGAATATCTGAATATGTATATTCTGTAAAAGAATAATATAATATTTGGTTAAATAGTTTTAATGTACCTGCGAGAATGATATATAATTTATTTAAGATTATGTATTGTTTTTATATTATTTTTCATAATATTTTTAAATATTTAAATACTTTTTGTAATGTATAATATTTATATTCTCTTTAATTGTATTTGTGTATGATACAATATAATGTACATGTTTAAACTATTTAAATATATTTTTTGAGTGGAGAACTACTACTTAAAAATTTGATTTAAATAATTTTTTATTATATCAATTTTCTTTTAATTATTCATAGATAAAAATCTTAATTTACTTTTCTTAGTATCTTTTATTTAGTTTTTATAGTAATTCACTTTTGAAAATTTTAAATATTCAATAATTAACTCTAAAAGTCTAAAAATACTTACAATTAATAAATAAAAGCAATTGTTGTTTCCCTTTTACAACAATTACTCAATAGAGCAAAAACATGACTAAAATAAGACATTCAAATTTTTTTTTTAATTCCTAACTGTTTAAACATGATATAAATCATGCTTTATTAATTTATTTAATAAATTAATTTAAATTTTAATTAGGGTTTTATTTAGTTTTGTTGCAAGTGTATTATTATTTATCAAAAAAAAGTTGTCAAATATTAGTAAGAATTCTCTTTCAACATGTTTGTATTTTATTGATATCTATTCAAGTTCATAATCTCTGCTCTGTATAATGCAGTATTACAAGAGACGGCCATAATGTAGTAAATTTTGTCACATTAATTATATTATCTTATAGATTTATTTTCATTTTAAGTTGCCTTCTTTTTGATATTGAAAAATGCTCATAGGTGCTATTATAATAAAAAAAATGTTGCACTCGAACATTGAAATTGTCATGTGACTTCATTATATATTTACATATATTCATACTGATTTAACTATTTTTTTTTTTTAGAAAATTTACTATCTGTATTTATAAACACAATAAGTAAAAGTAATAACTGTACATAAATATATACATACAAAAAAAAATAGGAAGTCATCCAGCGATGGCACCCTTTGATTATTAATTTATTAGATCGATATTAATTTAATATGTCAATATACCAACGCCTCATGGTGAGTTGTTAAGCAGAGTATATGATGATAGATGGGAAACTAAAGGTTTGGGTGTCAGGGTGGTGTTGGAGTTGAGAGTGAAAACTATTTAAAACAATAAAAATATTAGAGATAATACTGTCATAATATATATATGAACTAACAGAATAATTTTCATAAGTTTATTTCTTTATAGTTAATGTAAATCAAAATTAAATTGAATATTGTTTGACGTTTGCATTTAGTATCAACATAAAAACTTTATTAATACATGATTAATAAATTTATCAGTACCTTTAAGAGTACAAGTTGTAATCTATATATTTTTTATATTCTTTATAAAATATACAATTTATATACAACAATTAACTAGTTTGTTATATGAAGTAAGATACAAGAGTTAAGGAGTACATGGAATAAGGATGAATGACTAAAAGAAGTTGCCGACCATCAACAACACTTCAAGGAAGTTTTTTTAAAATCAGGATTTTAATAAATCTTGAAAACATTTTGGGAGTATTCCTTGGTTAATTAAGAGGTGAGATTTTTATTATATTTTAAGGAATTAAATTAATCGCCAACGGGGTGATGAAGCGCGTTCTTGTACTGTTTTCATGCAAATATGTGGAGAGTTTTATTTTGTTTAAAATCTAAAAATGGGCATTAGTGATTAGTCAAATTATTTTATTTTGTATAGTTTGAATTTTTTTAGAATTTGATTTTTGTGTAGAGCCTCCGATTTAAAAGTACCTGTGTATACAGTGACAACACAAAAACTTTTGCACCAGGGTGAGGCCAAAATTTTTAACTGATGTTTATCAACTCGTGATATATATCAAAACTCCCAAAATTACACAAAATATTAAGCTAGGTAACCTAATTATGATATAAGTATAAAACTATAATAAAATATAATAAAAAATATTTTTGATTGACAATAAGTATTATGTTTTATAATAGGTATTAGATACCAAGACAAACACACACAGTATTTCTTTTTTTAATTAAACGATTAAAATACAATATTTAATAGATAAAAAATCATAAATATTTTTTGTTTACATTAATGTACATACTTATTAATTTAATTGCATAGGTAATTAAAATTTGGAAATAGTAATAAGAATGATATGATAACAGGTAGATAATGAACTTGTGCAGAGACGGTGTTTTAGGTTCTCTGACTTTGCTAGTTCTTTGCTCCATATCCCTCATACGCAACATGATTATAAACCTGTAGCTACAAGACTCAGATTATTTTCCTTGGCTGATCGCAGACATTCGCTAAATCTTCGGTTTTTAAAAAATATCCTATCTGAAAAAACAGACTCACCTATCCTTCAATCTTTGATTAGTTTTAAAGTCCCTCAACGATCTGTCCATTGCCAATGTGCACTCCTCCTTTACTTTTTAAATTATTTAATAATTTTGTAAGTATCATATAAATCTTAATATATTGTTAATTAGTATTTGTTTCTGTTCTTGTATATATAAATGTGTTATGCACTATTGTCTTTAGGACTCAGCCTATCAAATCTTAATAAATATTTTTTTTAAAAATATAACACATTTATCATCTTTAAGAATAGTTTACAAAACCAGCTAAAAATTACAATTTTTTTAATAATATTCACCTAAAATTTATTTTAACAATATTTCGACATTCAAAAAAATTATTCATAACATCACAAATTAAATAAAACTTTTATTTAATCTGTGATAATATCATAAATATTTAACGATTGATTGGCTATGGAATTTTCTTCAAACTTTTCAATAGAAATTATGGCTAGATAAGCTATAGTAGTAGAGATAAGCGTTACTTTCCGAATTTAAACCTAACCAATCACCTTTAATATGTTTAAATATTTATACATATAAAAATGTCTGTCTGTCTGTTCTTTATGCTTTCCCAAACTATATTCAACCAATTGTGATTAAATTTGGAACAGAGGTAGATTAGACCTCTGGAAAGAAGATAGGCTAATTTAAAAAGGTAGAAGTCCAACCCCGGCAGGTGCTCACGCAGGTTTTTTGAGATTTACAATGGAAATATTTGTTTATAAATGGTTGTTATTGGTAACTATGGTTGCTATGGTATGTAAAATCTCTGTTTATTTATAAGGTTGTTAATGGTTACATATTTTATAACTATTATAATTAGTAAGAATATATCAGATACACATTTTTACAAATAAATTTATAAAAAAAAAAAACAAATCTTTGGCACGAGCAACTGTCGCAATGTTTTTCATTTGCCTACCTAATTCTGATTGAACTTACTTACGCACCTCACGATGTCCGCAATCCACCACAGATAATACCTGATAATTTACTGCTGGCATATTGTCCGTGATCTAATGCAGTGGATTGCCTACTTAGGTGGTTTAGATGCATGTAAATCACTTCAAGTTAATCTTAGCTTAATATTTGACCCGGGCAATGCTGGGCGGGACAGCTAGTAGAATATAAAATACATGTTTATTATAAAATATATTTTGTTTTAAAAATATAACATTGAAAAAGATTGACATATTGTAGTAAAAAAATAATAAATAGGTCTCAACTTTTGACTTGACATTATTTTAATATTTATAAGTGATTTTATTCTAAATTTAGCACAAAACCAATCTTCGGTGGAAAATAAAAATACTACGGAGTCTTAACTATATAATAATACATCGCCCGTCGGAGAAAAGTCGAAGGCGAGACGGAAACGTTATTGTAGGTGTAGTGTGTGTACACCCACTTTCCCTCAAACTAAATCATATGTATTTATGAGACGCTTTGTATGCATGTTATTGAAAACACAAATGTAGCAATATAATAAGTAATTTTAACGTTTAAGGCTTGCCAATTTGCAATACAAGATACTAAGTAAAAACGCCTTGACACCATCGTATACATTTTTTTTTTATTATTATATTATTTACAATTTTAATAGATAAACCACTGCAATGGTGGCCCTCAATTGCCTACATAAAGCGCCGTCGTCAACTTACGATATTAAATACTCATATTATATGATTTGATTAATAGTTTTGAATGTTTTGAACAAATCTTTAGAAATAATTTAAATAAGCTGGGCAAGTAAAGGTACCGCTCTGGTGTTGATTAAGTGTCGAATGGGTAACCGAATCGATGTGTTAAATTTTAATTCAATTATATAAAATCATTGTATACGAAAAACGATTCTGAGCGAAGACGGTTTATCAGCCTATATTACTATGTATATGTTTTGTGATATTATTGCTATTAAAGTAATTTATTTTACTACAGATTAATGATACAGAAGGTTAAATTAATTTTTCCGATAACATTGAATTTTAAAATGTCATTGTGTGTATCAAATATAATAATATACTTACCAACTAGATTCACTTTCCAATCAGAATAGATACTGAAGTTGAAAATCGAAGTATTATTTCGACTACTTATCGTGTATACAGATAAAAAAAAACATTGTAAAATCAATACGTTCATTGCTTTGCTCAGAGTCTAAAAAAAAAACAGTATAGGGACTTGTTATGTCATTTACGTTAATTCATTGGTGGAAATCGGGAGGCAGTTCCCTCCTGTTGAATTTTTCCAATCGATTGAAAACATAATTGTTATATTTTCTTTTATGAATATATTGTCTTTGTTAAAGTAATTTGTAAAGAATATTTTCTTAATGAAAATGGTACATATTTCGACTAGGAAAAATGTCTTCTTATTCATTTTTCATGAGTAAATAATACCTTCCCCCCATCTGTCATTATTTAATAAGAAATACGTAGAAAATACATCTTCGATCGCCATGATGTATATGACTAGTCTATATACATAGTATACCGATACACACTTTTTATATTATATGAAATCGTAACAATTAACAATCTTTTTAGAACTAAGTGTCATTATTATTTTTTTTTTTTAAAATCACATTTTGAAATCTCCCAAGAATTTATTGTATCCGATCTTTGTTTATTAAAATAAATTAACATCTATATTGGTATAGCGCTAGAGACGGTATGCAACATCATCTATTGAATAGATACGCGATTTCAAATTGTTATATATATATGGTTTGGACTAAAAGGCAGTCTTCCTCGGCTGCAGGTGATTGAACGCCACTGATCATCACTCTGTGGACTGTACGACTTAACCATGTGTTTAGTTTTACTGTGATCATATTATGTATTTGTGTGAGCCTTGCACGCATGCGTTTGTATTCGTACGGCGACCTTGGTGTACCCACAGCGTTATTATAAACAACAAATCGAGTTCACGGCCTATCACGAAGACACGAACTAAGATATTATATTTGTTTGGTAACGCAATGATCGGCGGAGCGCGAGGGCTGGGTCCACAACATAGAGTAATTACTTTATGGTTCGCAATTGTTTAAATTATAGTATATATCGATCTTGAGCGCCATCTATATTAAAACAAAATGTTATTAAACCACCAAGTTAATTTTTAATTTGCCGCTACAAATATTAGGTTTAAATTGATTTAAACATTTAAGTCAATTTCTATTTATAGTATTTTGCTTAATTTACTTAAATGTAAATTTTAGTTTTTAATTTGATAGCTATTTTTTCATTTAGTACTTAAAAAGTGTACGTACATCTAACTTTAATAATATTATACATTTTAATTGAAAAATGCGTGTGTTTTCTAGTTGGATGTACTAGCCTAAAAAAAAATTCAAAAATGTTTTTACATAATATCTTGTATAATATCATGTATATTTTAGTTTTCAAGTTCGTGCGGTCCATCGAATTATCTTATCATACAACGTGCTACCGTGATAAGATCGACATGGCGCTAAGCACCAAGAAGTCATGACTTTAAGATATAAATTTTAATATAATATACTTATTTAATTTATTCTATTATAACATAGAACTATTTTTAAATTTAAGTACAATATTTTAAATCACGTGGGTACTGTACTGCAAAGTGCATATTTTTTGAACAATTTTTTTTTTTTTGTTGCGAAAAACGCGTGAATTGTGAATGTTGTGAATTTGTGAATATGACGACAAGCGCCAAGCGGCGTCATTGACATTTGACAACCCACCCGCACGAATCGGAATGAGAAACCGTCGCAAATTTACAACACAGCCGCGGTCGTCAGGATTATATCCAAATCACCGCTAGATCACGTCGTTTTCGGCCAGCGATTTCTTTATCTTCTCGCTGGTCGTTGGTCGTTCGCGAAATTCTCGTACGCCCCCCTCCGCCCCCTCATCTGAGAAAAATGTTCAGACAACAACAACAATAATAGCAATAATAGTAATAATAATTCGGCGTATTGCGCGGTTTGTACACTGCGCGCGCACGCGCTACTCTCGCACGACGCACACGAGTGTTTATAGCCGTGTGCGCGTGCGCGAGTATGTGTGTGCGAGTGAGTGCGCGCGCGTGTGACAATAATATTATTGCCGTAGTGCCGTGACAGTGTGTGAATGCGCGCGCATCGGATATCACCGTAGTGTCCGTCCGGTCAAAATATCTCCGCAGCGTTCTCTACACGTTTTTTTTTTTTTAAAACACATAATTAAATATCGATTGTCAGGATTTTTACGTTTTTCCGATCATTTTTGTTGCTTGTGTCCGACGCGCGCCATACAACGTTTCGTGAGGCCCCGTGTACCAAGGTAACTACAGACTCTTATCTTGTTGGCGCAACCACGATAGTGATCCGTCGCACATCGGAGCAGAACGCCTGAACGCGTAGTGTCGTTTTGTTCAGTGGCGGCAATCCAAGACGACGGCCTTGTCTCGAACCATCCGGAGTGGCGTACACCGAGTCGTCGACCATTGTGACTGTTTGGACGACTTGGTGGTTGAACGATTGCTAAAACTACAGGGATCCGCGTAACGTTGGTGGTAGCAGAAATCCCGACGTCAGCGTCTGTCCGACGCCGTCATCGTCCTTTCGGCCGTGGAGGTGGTGGACAAGCAAAAGTCGGTCCGATGTGCCTCTATGGCGACCGTCACCGCTTCCGCCGTCATTGTTCTGTTCCTGTTGCTGCACATGTCAACGGTCGGCAGTGTCGGTGAGTACACAAACACGGTTTCATAAAGATGCTTGTTGGTAACAAAGTTAATATCGTACACCAGCGGTCAATAATAATATCCCTGTTGAGATTCTAATGAATGGTCCCAGTCTTATTTTGAGCTAAAAGCATATGAATGAATCATAAAAATCTAAAAAATATTATAATAATTTTCAAATCTCGACGATCGTCTTCGCCACCTGTCTTCTATGTATGCTACGCGTGACGTTAGACTTGTCCCACGGGCTACAGTATTCTGTTCGACGATGTGCCAATCTTGTTATGAACGCAGTGTAGTAGTTCACGAATCTAATATTGTTGTGATCCCGTTTTTAAGCCAAGAACTCGGCTACCGAATGAATTGCGATCTATCTCGCGATAAAGCGAGATAGATGATAATTACTGTTATTGTTATTCGGCCGTACGTGATAACGGCGACAGCCGACGGCCGAGTATATCGTGATGGCACGATCGAGCCATGCGGTTTGTCTCGGAATGTCGAAATTTGAAAAACGTCACTTATCGCCACAGTCAGTGGCTGCGGCATTCCGTTATTCAGTTACTGCCGTGTGATAAAATATTATTTTTTTTCATGTATGTATCCAACGTGTTTTTTTTTTACCGTTGTCTGCGCGACCGGCACGCCGCCGATCGGACTTGTCGATCTGATATCGATGTACATATACCTCTATCTACCTTTACACACTTTCCCTCCCTCTTACCCCCATCACCCCACCCACAAATTTTTAATGATCGATTACACGGCTGAAACGTTTATACGCTATCTCAGCGCGTAGACAACAATTGTCGTCATTCATCACCGTTTGCCGTTTTATTTAAACCGTCGCCAAGAATAGGCCCAACGTGTGTAAAATAATTATATTATTATCTACACAAATACTGATTGATTTCAGATTCAAATGCAAACGCTAGCATAATATTATAAATCGCGTGATCGCTCGATCTGTAACATATATAATTGGTCGTGTTGAGAAAATCACATACAAAAAATATAAATATTTAAGTCGTTTAGGATTACAAGTTACCCAGCCTTACACAACTTTAACCTACATCATCAATAGTTTTTCAATATGTTATTTATATTATTTTACCATTTGTTAGTTGTAGACGTCGACTTTATCACAAAACTACTTATATTGGTTTGATGTTTTGACAAGTGATGTTTATTTTGACTCATATAATATTATTTATATGTTATAGTTCTAAGCTCATTGAACACAACCCTTCAAACTGTTATTTATAAATATATTGTATAATATATTATTATTTTTGGGTCTCGCTGTGTAATTTTCCTCTTCAAACATAATATTATCTTGATGTTTGTGCATTTATAATATTTCAAAGTCCAACCAAACTGTGTTAGGTAGATTTACATGTTTACTTTATGTACAAAATTATGTAAATATTCGGTAAATATTTATTTTTAGTGGTACCTAAATATTATAAAGAAAAGCATCATCATGTAAAATATATAATATATATTATATGACTGGGTAGTAGGTATCTATAGGTAGAATTTAATAACAAGCGAAAAATATTAATGAAAAACATACATAATATTACTATGCATAATGGCTGTGTTGAGGGTTATTACTTATTATATATGGTGGGGGTTGCCGGGGGTACCTACATTTTTAATCAATAATTGAACTGAGGTTTTATTCACGAATCGAAGGTTACAATATTTGCCTGATATTTTACTAAAGTTATATTCTTTGACATTCAGCTGCATAATATTTTTTTGATTGTATATTTTACAATTTTTTTAATGACAGTTTAATAGCTTAGAAATTCAGTATTATGTATAATATATAATTTGTGTTTCAAAAACAGTAAACCACAATAGGTCAACATTCATTTACACATTTATTTGTATTCTTAAAAAATATTTCTTGTGATTATGTAGTGTTTAATAAAATTAAGATGTTTTAAATCTTAACACTACAATTATTGGATTCTAAATATGATCAAAAATGGAACTCACGAAAGAAGTCATAAAAAGTTTTATGTACTTGACAATTTTTTGCTGATTTCTTAACTGTCTGAAAAATTGCTTAACATTTTGAAAAACTAATTATTTTTATTCTTTTTCGGGATGCTGCATAAAATTTTTTAATTTTTTAATCATTTTTTAAAGCGTTGACCTAATAAAAATAAAAGCATATCACCACAGTTATATAATTACCTCGTTAGCTCAGAATCTAAAGTAGATTATTTTAAATTAATACCTAGATAATAATTAATAAATAAATAAATAATCCAAAAAAAAAATAAACGTGTAACATACCTATATGTATTGTTATTTTTTTCTGGAAATATACAGTGTTTAAACAGTAGATACTGCAAATTGTATTATAATGATATACAAATACCTAACGTTTATAAGTTTAATAACTAGTCTGCAAAAATCATTTGTTTGTAATGTAATCTGGAAGGAAAGTTGTTTCTGGAAATATATATTTAATATAGGTCATTTTATTAGTTAACCGTATAGAATTAGTTAATCAGTTGATAATTGGCAAGTAGGTAGTTCCATAAAAAAATGATAAAGAAACCAATGAGAAATCAAATATTTTCAAAATAAATCCCATAGTTAAAAAATTATATTTATTATTATGATTTCGGTTGATAATGTGTTTAGTTTAAAATTCATTTAAATGAAAAATGTTTTAAGTATAAGTATAATAAACAATTAATTTAGTAGAGATTTCAAAACACTTGATTTTTATTACCTAGCTTGAAGATGTCTCATCTGCATCCGTCTTACTACGTAGACAATTGACGTTCAGCAGAATCAATTTTGCGTTGTTAGCATTTTTATATCAGTGAATTGACCTATAAATTATTATAAAACTTCAAGTTAATACAAAATTGGTTCTGCTGAATGCAAATTTGCAATGCTGTACTACGGAGCCAACATATGTGTGGCCGCGTGGGCATCTTAAAGGTTAAGTTTATTTTCACGATTTTATAACCGCTTAATCTAGAAATAAATACAACATTAAAAAATGTCAGTAAGTGGATACCGTTCTGCTCTACAGTAGGTGTTTAGTGGATCACTTTCATGGATGTGTTAAATTTGTATTTAATAATATAAATCATTGTATACGAAAAATGATTCTGACCAAAAACGATCTGTCAGCCTACATAATAACCATAACTATGGGTATTTTAAGATATTATTGCTATTAAAGTAATTCATTTTACTATTAAAAATACAGTACCCAAGTTTAATTAATTTTTGCCGAAACATTGCATTTGAAATGTAAGTGTGTATAAAATATAATAATAAACTTTAAAAGTTTCAAGTACTCACGAATAATATTTTTTAAATTATAACAAAATACCGAACATCGTTATTCTTCATTTAAATATCTAATTACCTCTAAGTTTGAACTTAAAATATCTATAAAAAAATATTTTTTCGATTTTTTGGTTACACTATAAGTTACTTATGAAAAACCTTGTTTTAATTTTTCAATCCTTACTATGAAAACTAATCATTTTATATATTTTTAATTACTGAATAATTTGCAAACATTCGAGATTTTGATGAATTTGGTCAAAATTTGAACTTTAAATGCTTATAAGAAAAAAATGTGCCTATATATTTTTAATATTTTTGCTATTTTAACAACTTATGAAGAATCTTGTATTAAATTTTCAGGAAATTTGACCCAATAAAATTCTTTTTTTTATCGATATTTAAAAAAAATAAATTTGAAAAAACAAAAATTTCTTAGGCCTACAATTAATTCAAAAATTGTCAAAATATTTTTAAATTTTTTTTGTGTATAGAAAATGGTAATTTAAACATTTGGTGAAATTTTCAAATGTCTAAAGTTATTCCTTTTTGAATTATATCAAAATAAGAAAATCGTTCCCTGAGAAAACTGGTGAATATCCAATATCTAATTTCAAACGCTCATAAAAAATTAGTTTGACTTTTCGATATATATTTTCTTTTTTAGGAAGGTAGAAAAACATATAGAAAATCTTGTGTTGAATTTTAAAAGTTTAGATTTAAATAAAAAAATATTTATGAATTTCTTGATAAAAAAAACTGCAAATTTTCGAGATTTTTACGTATTTTCTCGAAATTTTAACTTTAGGCGTTTGTAAAAAACTATTGGAGACATAAGCTCATTTTTTTTAATTTTTACTTACAACAAATTATGAAGAACTTTGTATTAAATTTTCAAGTTTTTTGATCGATTAAAATAATTTTTATTGATAGTAATAAAAAAAAAGTGATAAAAACCCAAAAATTGAATATGCCTATAAATAGCTCAAAAAAAGTTAAAATATATTGAAAATTTTATGGTGTATAGAAATTGCTTATATAAACATTATGTGAAAATTTCATATATCTACTGTGATTACTGTTACATCAAAAAAACAAAATCGATTTTATCCATAATTTGCTTTGCGTAAAAATTCCCGTTTTTCTCTTAATTTTTTGTTATTTTTTTCTGACGCGTTTGAAAACTATGGGGAATTTTTTACTTTTGATCCTTCAAAGTGCCAACTAGATTCACTTTTCTACCGGAAAAGATGCTGATGGAGAAAATCGGAGCACTTTTATTGCCCTAAAACGTGATGACAGACACAAAAAAAAAAAATTGAAAGAAAACACACAATATTGTAAAATTAATACAATTCATTCATCGCTCCTCTCAGATTCTAAAATTTAACAACTATTGATATTTTAATATTAACAAGAATTTTAACAAATATTTAATGGGTATAAATCATATTTTTTTGTAATTTTACTATTCTTGATTGTGTAATTTTAAGATTTTCTTTAGCATTAGATTCCAGATTATTGTAGGTACTTAATGAAAATATTTTGTTTATGATAAAACTGATCACTAATCATAAATATACCTTATTTATTAATAACTTATCTCTACAAATAGTTATTAATGTATTAATGAGATTTTACAAATTTATTAACTATTATTTTTTATACCAAATAATCAATTTTAATTATTTAACGATAAATTGTTCAGTTCTTAATAATTTATCATTAAATTGTATGTATATTGATAATTATTTTATGTAATACAAAATATTTATGCATGTAAATGTTTATTTTACACTGGTGATGTTGAACATTTAAATTGCAACGCAGTAGCCGATATAGTAGCGAATATAAGGGAGTTAGGTATTTGTTTATCATCTCAAGGGATTCTGCTGGAGATTGTATCGTGTACGCTTGTTATTGCCAAAAAAAAGAACAGCTGCATAAAACTAGCAAACTGTCGGCAAAATGTGCACCGGTATGGATCTGCTGAAAAGAAACAATTTATTGTTGGTCCAAATGGAAAACTGGTTTCTTTGGATCTCTCTGATATTGTGTTATAGGTTACCTATGCCTCTCCACGGGTGTGGGACATAACAAAGGTTATGTATGACTGGTGGCGAGGGTTGGGTTCTACTGAAGATGCCAACTTAATAATATTTTATGTTAGTTGTATACAGTATTACTGCAGTAAACACACCATTCAATACCATAAAATTATATTGAGGACGCAAAACTCATATTTTTATTTTATCATTATATTTTTTTTCATGATTTTTCCTGTTAAGGAATGTATTAGTTTTTTTGATTTATATTCGTTGCGTATAGTGTCCTGAATTTGTCAAGTCTAAAAAATGATAAGTGATCTTATAAGAAGGTTATGTCAATAGTATATAGCTAATGGTTATATCATTTTTCTATGACAGTATAATTTGGATAATTATTATCGTTTACTATTTATGGAGTGTATTTTATAGAATAATATTAAAATATTGATGAAAAAAATATACAAAATACTTAGGTACTTATATCTTTTTCTTCGTTTTTCGGTCAGACATACTTTGTACCTGAATGCGTTAGATATTTTTAAAATTTTTATTATACTAATCAAATTAATTATAAGTTCATTATATACCTATTTGCATATTTAATCGAAAATGTATATTCCCGTATATAGGATATCGTTTGTATAGAATTTAATTCAAATGAAAATAGCTTTTATATCAGAATTAATATATCGATCAAAATTAATAAATGTTTTAAATATTTAATATTATTGAATATTGCTACAAAAACATATTTGAATAAAAATAACAAAGGTCAAAATGCTTATAATCACGTGATGAATAAAATGTACTAGGTACCTAGTTACTAAAATAACTATTAAATACAATTTATTAGTCTAATTTAATCCTAATTAAATTAGATTATATTTTCAGCGTTGTTATAATTGTGTATGCATTTGAATTGAAAATTGTCTTACAACAATTAGAACAAAAAATCTTATTTATACAAATTGTTAAATTTGTTGCAGATAAATAAAAAATACCTAATTTTTAACTTACTTTGTATATTAATTTTGATAATTTAATTTGAATTAAACCAGTAATTAAATTATTTTTGGCTGAGATAAATTAACTGCCATTTTAATATTAGATGGTC